>CANAIB010000010.1:0-38360 GCA_947359475.1 Heligmosomoides polygyrus bakeri
AAGACTTAATAGCGATTTGAAAACTAGAGGAAATGCGCTTTCGAACCATGTAGGAATTAGTTTTCAACAGGGAGGTCTTCATAGGGGGCGGGGGGGGGGGGTTCGATTTTTGGCACGTATTTCTGCAACAATGGACCAGAATTCGAACCCCCACCGCCCTCTATGAAGACCTCCCTGTTGAAAACTAATTCCTACATGGTTCGAAAGCGCATTTCCTCTAGTTTTCAAATCGCTATTAAGTCTTTTAAAATTCGAAAAACTTACCGGGATATAATTGTTTGTACAAAATCACTTCAATTTTTTTCGCCTCAAAAAATCGAAGCCTCCGCCCCGTATGAAGATCTAGTTTTTGAAAACCGATTTTCACACCGTATGAAATACTTTTTTTTTGTAGTTTCTAAAAAGCCATCGGCTTTTTAAAATTGTGGAAAACTTACCGAGTTATAGTCATTTTTATGAACGTCGAATTCGTCCCTCCCATGACGTCGGTGCGATATCGACCAGTGGTCGATCCAGTCTGTTCGTTTCAGAAAACCATGATTTTTACAGTGTGCATTAAAACAAGAATTGAAACTTTTTGTGGCAAAATTTCAACTGTGTGGGTGATCTGCTTCAGGTAAAAATTAATTAATTTTTCTTGAAAAGCGAAAAATTTAAATGCAATCAGCCCTAATCATATCGGAGATCGCCGCGAAGAAGCTTAGTTTATGATTGTATATTAATCACATTTTGAACTCTAAGATGGTACAGTTTTCACTCTCTGATGCTCTTCCTCCAGAAGGTAGAAATTTTTTTTGCCGCAAGAAGTCCGTCCTTCAGTGGCGATCGGTGATATCGGAGAGCGCAATGGCTCCACGTAGCCTACCATATTTCGGAGTTTGTGCGACATCTCTGAAAAATTCACAAACTTTTAAAACTGTAAGAGGTGTGGGTTCTACGCTTTAAAAAGCAGCTTGTAAGAATAGCGGCTTCCATGTGATTGACGGTGTCGAATTTTTTCGGCAAATGATAAAAATCGGAGCGTCTGTTTATACAGAACAGAATGTTTATGTCTCACCTAAACACGTTTTATTCCCTTGTGTTAACCGGTGAATTAAAACCTTTATTGGGTACAACCTTTATTGGTTACAACTTCACTTTCTGATGCTGTTTCCAGCAGAAGAGAGAAAATTAGCTCCGTGACAAGTCCATCCTCGGTTGCCATTCGGTCATCGCTTCGAAGAGTGCTTCCAAAAATCTTGTAGGAAAAGCACTTAATTTTCCTTAGCAATTGACACTTCAAATTTTATAGACGGCAATTTAGGACGTAGATGTCGCTCGTTCAGGTAGAAAACTGTCGCGTCCGTGACTTCCTGAAAAAAAAACTGAAAAATGGAAACTTCTCATTGACTCTAAATCTGGGTGCAGAAAATCTTTATTTTTAACAAGTAATACAATCTTTATTTGAAACTTGTTATATTAATTTTTACAACTTCGCGGGACGAAGGAGAGACTCCACACCTTCGTAAGCATTCCTGGAAAAAACAACTTATTAAGAATTAAAAAAATCACCATGAAACCTGAAGAATAAGAGAGAATCCTCTGCCAAAACCGGAAGAGCACGACCCCCCCCCCTCCAGACGAGGCCACAGTACGACCCCCCTTCGATTCCCGAACCTCAAGCTTGACCCTGATCTGAACGGAGAAAGCCCACCGAACTCCTACTGTTGAAGAAAGGCAGATGCACTGTGTAACCACAAGGACAAAGTAGTAGGCAAGGCTTGAATCAATTCGTATAGTTCACAGGGTTCAGCAACCTGTTTACCACTTCTACTATTTATGTCATTTGAAACCGCACGCTTGAATGTACTAGAGACCGACGAGAACATGAAAAACTGACACAGTAGTGAAAGACGCAAACAGAAACTATGGCAGTGCATTTAAGTAGCGCCAGTCGTTTCTAGCTAGAAATAACAGCTCATGAAGGAGGGATAGAGAAGGCATATCCAGCGAACTACGAACTAAAACATGCAGTGGAAATATGAAGGCAAACAAAGCAAGAAAATAGAGAGCGAAACTAAAGCAGGAAGCCATCACTTCCAGCGCAGGTGGTGGAGTACAATTTCCTCGTCGAGTTCGAGCTCTTCTCTTCGACAAGGTTAGTCTACATCGATCCAAATGACAGAATTGTTCTCACATATGGGTGCACCATTCAGTAGGATGTAATTGCGGTACACTCGATATGTGAGGAATAACTGCTGACACAGTAAGGGCACTAAGCTCTTTTCGCAAGCATCTGCACTTTAAAAGGAAAGGAAGAACTTCCAATGAGCCAAAAAGAGAACAATAATCCACGACAAACTGCGTTTACGTCGCCCGTTAGTTACCGTTTGCCCATTACAGGGGAGCGCTGACCACAGGTTTATACAGTGCGTTATTATGAGGAAAAAACCCGCCCAAACGTTGAATTAAGAGGAAAAGTAAACCGTGTGCTGTTCTATGAACTACAATGCCGCTGTGTTTTGCTTTTGGGTGAAATAAACGCAAAACAAAAAACGCCGTTTTCCCATAACTGTCTTCAAAGGGGGATATTCGATGTTGAATGTTACCATCCGAATCCGAATCCAATCTGAGTGATCTATCCAATGGAGCAGATAACATCCAGTGGCTTAAGTAAAGAATAGATTCAGTAACCCGTAAATCCTGGACGGCGGTGACCTCCATCTGTCGCTAGAGATCGCTGGCACCGACGGAGTCCATGTTTTATAGGTCCCAATTCTATTTTTAAACCACTGCCTGATACCTCCTACATCGTTGAAGTACCGCCTACTTGGATTCGGATGGGACTTATTTTTTGAATAGCGACCTTGAAGGCAGTCATGGGAAAACGGCGGTTTTTTTTGCCTTTATTTCGTCCAAACACCAAAAAACAGGAATGGTATTGTACTGGCTAAAATTGTTGTATGCTTGATTTCGATCACGCGTCGGAGTCTTCACCTTCTCCGGACTTCGGAAAAGGAGAAAATTATATGGAGCCAATGCTTCAATAACAGGAAAACGGGATGACACCCAATGTTCAAGGCACAGTACGAGAATAGTTTTCCAGATGGTAGCCGACAAGGACTAGCTGTCACTTGCAGATGGAGGAGAAACATGGATGAATAAGTTTAGCCATATGGTAAAATACCGTGGAGGTCAAGGAAGGTAGACCAGAGCGTGATTGGTAACCTTCGACGGCTATCATTTGAAAAGTTAATTTTAATGCTGTACTTACCATTAGATTCTAGTCTCCTTTATACAGATGTTGTCCACGGGAACTGCACTGTCTATGATGAAATGGTGTTCCTCATTCCCAGAATAGGTTCATAAACCCCCACCCCCTCCCCCCGGAAACATATTATTCTTCAAACTCCGAAAAGGGAAAATTCGACAAAACGGCTACCGGAGCAAAGCTTGTGACAATATTGGCCATTAACTCGAGTTTTCCGTTTACCTGCTTCCATTTCATTATCTTTTGTGTTCTGTGCAAGATATTTTTTCTGCTAGGTACTGCTATATTAATTCTGAACCAAGTCTTTTTCCTGCACATCCTTTTCCTGGATTTCTCCTCTTACGAAGTGGGTTTTAGTGCAGATCAATGATTTTTTGATTTCGACGATAGGTCATTATGTCTCAACGAACTAAGAGCAACAAGAGAGCTTCTGAGCCTTCTGTAAAGGTGCTCAATAAGAGCCAGGAGCTCACTGGCAACAGTGGGCATTCCTCTACTCATGAGGAATTTGCCAAGTTATCAGTGAGTGAGCTCATTAACGAATGTTCTCATGAGAAATAAAGACCCCGTTATTGAAAAGATCCTGTATGCGTTAATCTCTGAACTACCCCAGGAGATGTCCGAACGAATCGAGGTGGAGAAAAAGAAAGGAGTATTGTTATTGAGTGGCTTCCTGAAGCTGCCGCAGATCTCTCCCCCTCGGCGAAACATCGAGACCTTGAGGAAAAGGTGAGGTTTTGATGTTCTAGATCTCGAATGCCGCCCCTTGGAAGTATATCGCATGGGCAGGCAGGAACGTGGACGTACCCGTAAGGTGAAAGTGGTATTACCCTCGAAGTCGCACTGGGCAGCCGCCCTTTCTAATTCTTGGAGGCTTCGAGGGTCTACTACTTTCAACAAGTTTCGCGTTCGCCTTAGCATGTCATCCGAGGAGCGGCAGCGGGAATATGAATTGAGGCAGGAGTGTAGGGAAAGAAATAAGCAGTCAAACGCCCGTGTCTGGGCGGAATACCGTGGAGAGTTAAGGCGGGTCGAAGATCTCCCTAAACGGAGGGATTCGGGAAACGCTTGACTGGACACGGTGTACCTCCCACAGCCTTGAAGTGCTTTTTGTTCAATGCCCGTAGCTTAGTGAACAAACTACACCACCTACATCTATTTTTGTCGAGTTATGAACCAGATTTGCTGTTTGTTACAGAAACTTTGCTCTCCAACAAAGTATCAGTCTCCGAAATTTTTACTGATTCCCCTTACAAACTATTTCGAAAAGATCGTAAGGGCCGCAGAGGCGGCGGCATATGCTGCCTGGCCAAAAATACGCTCAGTTTGATTGCTGTTGACACCCCTGCCTGCCTCAATTCTGACATCCTATGTCTCGACGTCTTCGATTCTACACTTCTGGTGGCTTTCAGAGTAGTTTTGGTACATCGTCCACCAAATTCAAGTTTTGGTACATCGTCCACCAAATTGAGGATGATGCCCTTATAGATTCACTACTAGAACGTTGCCTTTCAAGCAATCATATGATAGTTCTAGGTGATTTTAACTTGACGTTGATTGGGCTCATTGCTTCAGACCTCATAGTGAGAACGGGATAAAGTTCAAGGAATTTTTTGAGTGCTGCGGCTTAGCTCAACAAGTAACAATCTACCAGAGGTGATACAATTCTTGACATAGTCTTGTCTTCAACACCATTTCTAAAAAACATTTCTGTTCTTCTTCCTTTTTCATCATCTGATCATAATGTAGTAGGGTTCGAGGTTCATATGCCGTTGATGAATCAAAGAATTTTACCTCTTCCAAAATTTTCTAAAGCTGATTATTCCGGTCTAAAGCTCTACTTTAATTCCATAGATTGGTGGACAGTTTTCCAATCTTATCAAAATACTGACGAGTTATATAAAAGATTCTGCCGTGTGGCTTATTATGGTTTATCTAGGTATGTACCGTTCGATATTTAAAAAATTCCTGTAAGGCTCTATCCGAAACAAATTTTCAATCTTATAGCACAAAAATCACGTCTGTTTAGCTCTTTAAAAAATCCCCTTCTACACCTACAATATAAGAAGATATGTCAAGAATTAGATCACCATTTGAAGAGGTTTCTAGCATACAAGGAAAAGCACGCCTCCAGAACATGTAACAAAAAGGCACTGTTCTCCCTTATGCGGTGTAAGCTGAAGGCCCAGGCAGATCTACCCGTTCTTAGAGATGACAATGGGGTTTTTTATACAACAGATGTTCAAAAGGCTGAAGCACTCGCCAGCTATTTTGCCTCAGTTTTCTCTTCAACTTCGGAAGAAGGACAAAATTCTACTAGTTTTATGGAGCAATCAGACACGACTGATAATTTGGTCGCAGATAGTTTAAGCGAGATCATCATACAGGCAAGAGATGTACTAAGGGTAATGGAAGAGCTAAAATGCTCTACTTCAGCACCTTTCGACGGCATTCCGCAAATTGTCTTAAAGAAATGTGAGCGTTCGCTTTATAAGCCTTTATCAATGATTTTCAATGTTTTCCTGATTTATAGTGAGGTTCCCGAAATCTGGAAAGAGTCCATTATAACTGCAATTCCAAAGAGCCCTAAGTCCGTTTTACTTTCTTCCTTCCGACCGATAAGTATAACTCCTACCCCAATAAAGGTAATGGAAAAAATATTGGGGGAGAAGCTGATCTCACATCTATCCAAAAACAAATCTATTCCTGCCCAACAGCATGGTTTTATTGCTGGTGCTTCTACGGCCACGCAACTGTCGGACTCCATTTTTGATTGGAATCTTGCGATAAATAATGGTGATTCCGTGGACATCATTTACTTCGATTGGTCGAAAGCCTTTGACAAAGTATGTCATAAGAAACTTCTAGCAAAACTTTATCAAGGAGGCATTAGGGGATCCCTTCTAGCCTGGATTCGCTCCTATTTGAGTGGTAGACATATGCGTGTTAAGGTAGGAAATTCCTTCTCAAGATGCTATGATTGCACAAGTGGAGTGCCTCAGGGAGGCGTGTTATCCCCGATTTTGTTTCTTGTATATACTTGCGATCTTCCTGCTCGTCTGGTTACTCATCCTTGTGTGACGGTGCAAGCGTATGCTGATGATATAAAGATTTACGGGGCTTACAATGATGACAATAAGGCTCAGGTTTATCAAGCTTTATCTCAATCCATCAGCAATATGATGGAGTGGGCCAACGCTTGGGAGCTACCTGTGAATCTTTCAAAAACATCAGTTTTCCATATTGGGAATTCGAACAACAACGAGTACAGTTTCATAATTGCGTTCTGACCTCCATTTCCGAGGTTCGCGATCTTGGAGTTGTTTTAGATCGTGGATTAACTTTTGAAAATCACATTAACACTATTGTGCAGAAAGCTTTTACCACACTTTGTTGATTTGCAGAAATATTAAGTGCGACGACAGCTCTATACTGATTAGTTTATATAAGTCGTATGTCATCCCTATTTTAGAGTACTGCTCTAATGTTTGGAGTCCTTTTACAAAAAAGTCTCAATCCAAAATTGAAAAAGTGCAAAGACTTTCACGAAAATTTTATTTTATAGGTGTGCACGTACTTCAAGTGATACACGAATGATACCTTGTTATGAGGAAAGGCTTAGGCATTTCAACCTCAAGATCCTTTACTATAGACGCGTATTCAGCGACCTAGTTTTCTGCTTTAAAGTTTTAAGAGGTGAATCAAGACTTAGAGCTAGCAAATACTGGACTTTCTTGCCAACTAATGCTGCAGGGTTATCGTAATCATTACCGTTTTCACTACCCTAACATGAAGAAAAAATATCGTGAGAAAGTCTTCAATTCGCTTTTCTATCGTGGTGCTCGCTGGCTGCAATTGATGCCTGCGAGCATATTAGATGCTCCGAATGCAAATGTTTTTCGAAGAAGGTTGAAAAAAATAGACCTACTCTCAACTCTGCATTTGGAGGACATTTCTTGATTTTATGTAGCATTGGTTTTCCTCTGTTGCCACACTTTACGTCGTAAATTTTGTTGAAACTGCTGCCTTTTTCTACATTTTGTTCGCTTAGGGTTTAGTTTAGTAACCTACTCTGAGTTTGTTTATTCAACCTCCGTATTGCTGTTTACTTAACTCCCCAACTCTTCCCCTTGTTTTCCTACTTTCTTTCTTCTTTCTTTGAATCAATATCAATCTTGCTGCCGTAGTAAGCTTCTCATTTTGACCCCTTTCTAGTGCTCCCCCTGGCAGCCGTCGTGAGGGCTTCAAGGGAGCGGCGGACTTACTAAGATGGTATCCGGAGCCGTTATCTCTCGCAGCTTGCAGTGTTGGCGGGCCACTGCTCGTTTCCCACTCCACGAACCCCTATCTCTGCATTTTTATCGTAATTTATTTGTATTGGCTCTCCTTGTTAGTTAAATTTACAGCTATCATCATATAACTAGGTTGTGTTGTTGAGGGATAATTTTTTTTTAACAGAACTGTTTTGTTTACGCCGTGTTCATGTTGTTCATTTGCTGATTATTGCGCACTATACAGTGCAAATAAATAAATAAATAAACTCGTGAAACTGCGTGCTGATTCATAGGCTGGGGTTATTTAATGTCGAACATGGATTTATAACAGCAATTGTAGTAGAAGAAAGTTACACTGATACCCCTCTTTACGAGTGCCATAACAGTATACCGAGAACATAACGGGCTAATAATCCATTTTCAACACAACTGTGCAATTTAGACCGACATCGTTAAGCGTTAACATGGACCAGAAACTGCTCGTTACAGACACAATCATGTACAAATGTGCACAACCGCCTATTACAGGCGGACAGCTTTTCTGCCCGGAAATGTAATGTAGAACTGCACGTCTGTGCTTTGCTTCCGAGCAAGACCTTATGGAAAAGATTATCTCTCAACAAAAAAAAAAACGGCACTATTGTACTTTACGATCTCCAGAGGACGAGGAGAGGTCGAAAAAATCAAAAAAAAATTTCGCCCACACCTCGCCCAGGGGGATTATTTGAGGTGCTGATCACGAATCTGACATCCGTTTTTGAAATTTCGGCCGACTACGGTAGGTTACGGTAGGTACCGGTGACTAAGGCTGTCGAGGTCACAATCAACGATTTCGCCCAAACTTCGCGTATGGGGGGTTATTTAGAGTGCTGATAACGAATCTGACATCAGTTTTTCGTTTTACGCTGGAGCTTGGGCGAAATCGGTGACCATTATCTTAGTCACCCGTACCTTCCGTAACCTACCGTACTCCAGCGTAAAACGAAAAACTGATGTCAGATTCGTTATCAGCACCCTAAATAACCCCCATACGCGAAGTTTGGGCGAAATCGGTGATTATGACCTCGACAGCCTTAGTCACCGGTACCTACCGTAACCTACCGTAGTCGGCCGAAATTTCAAAAATGGATGTCAAATTCATGATCAGCACCCCAAATAACCCCCCTAGGCGAAGTTTGGGCGAAAATTTTTTTCGATCTCCTCGTCCAGTGGAGTCCGTAAAGTATAATAATGCCAAAGAAACTTATCCTTACAGTCTAACAGGCATCAACGCTCATCTCACATTAAGCCGAATCCATGCGCGTTCCAAAGATTGACCAACATCTACTCTACCCCTATGGTCACTTCATATTTCTGCAGAAGTCTATGACATTATGCAGCGAATCCTACCATATTCTCCAGGTAAGGGAATACCTCTTCCGACTTATGAATTTCATGAGATTTCCGAAGAAGCCTTACTTACAAAAACATTGAAATTCTTAAGTTTTCTACTTAGCTTTGTCTTGATTTGTCGTTCCTTCTTCTTTTTTTTATTTCTTTAACATCACGATGGGTAGTTCTTTTACTTGTGGAGTTTTTGACAGACCTTCCATTACAAACCACCCATAAGCACATAAGATAAATAAATGAAAAAAATACTAAGATAAGGATAAAGGATAAAAGAACCCCTTGCGGGATGCGTCACGCATTCTACTTCTACTGGATGGCGTGGAAGCAATTTAAATGCGTACGTGGCTATATAACGACTTGCGGAGGCCGGCCGATGAACAAGTCAGCGCTTTATCCTTCCCAGACACGTCTGGTACCAATTCACCAACCCAGAGGGATAGAGGGCTTGGTTGGCCTGGGCGAACCATGAATCTGGTATCGGGTGCACGCGACAGTCGGTAGCTCATCCGACTGCGTCACACGCGCACAAGTAATAAGACAAAGAAATAAAAATGAAAACAAAGTGAGAAATACAATAAAAATGAACACATCAGCATGCAAATTAGCAGTCCAGAAATGTTAACTACAGCGAACGGATTTCAGGCTCGGGATTCGCCTGAGCCGACAGTTCTGCTCACACCCCAGCAATCTCACTGAGAAAATTTTCACAATAGGTTTCTTAAAAAAAAACTACAATATAAACAGTAACAGAGAAGAACAACCAAAGCTCAAGTCAGAGAGCGGCTCATCAGGTAAGTGTGCTGCACAAATATAATGAATCAACCAGAGATCAGTCATCTAGTTAGGCACACAAATGCATCTGCTAATGTGCAGTCTGCAAGAGCTGTCGCTGTTTGCAAGCTGCACGGCAGCAAGTGGCTTCCAAGCGATAGGATTCTCATTTTTGATCTTCGCACTTGCCCTTATCAAGGAAATGCCCTCCTTCAAAGCCTAATACCATCACATATCATCACAGCGACAGCAACCCTAACAAGGGCGAAGACATATCCATAGCAAGAAGAGCTAGGGGAGAGACTCGCTGACACGGCAAGAGCACGTGGCCTACTGCAATGCAAGCAGCGGCGCCGAACAAATTAGCTTTGTCGCACAAGGCGCATTTTGGCGAGCAACGGCAATTATCAACAGCAAGGGCTCGTGCGTTCGCAGCTACATGTGCTGCTGGCACTCTGTTCCACTAGGAATGGAACGCTCAACAAGGAACGTGCTGAGGCGAAAACGCTCGAGAATGTAACACAAAACAGATGCGCAGCGCCTTCCAGATAAACTCTCGCATAAGGGCCTGTTCATGCTTTGCGACGAGAGCGACTCGTCGCCCGTGCAAAACATGCAAATCGATTAAGATCGAGTTGATCGCCGCCGAAATCTGTTCATGCTCGAGCGCTGTCGCTTTCGCTTCAGGGTCTGTTCATACTTCGCGACAAGAGCAACTCGTCGCCCGTGCAAAACATGCATATCGATCCAAACCGAGCGCGCGCCGCCGAAAAGTGTTCACACTCGAGCGCCGGCGCCGTCGCTCCAGTCGCTCTTGTCGCTCTTGTCGCCTGTTCATACTTCGCGCCGGCGCCCGGAGCGACTGGGGCGACGAATGGAGTGTGGTGTACGTAATTACACCGCACTAGTGCTGGAAATGAACGATTCCTGTCCTACCGCTCTTCATACAAAGGTAAGGAGTGCTTTTATGTTTCTTTTGAGTGCCAGGGCGCAAATAGGGTCGGGGGGGGGGGGGGGGGGGGGGAGGGGGTCACCATGGCCGGCCGCGGCAAGTAGCTACATGCAGCGCATGTAAATGCAGTTTTATCTCCTTCTTTCTCGATTACATATCCGTGTATTATCTGCTTCCGAATTGGGCAATGGAGGGAACTCCAGGATGTAGGCAATTTTAACATGGGCGCGTCACTCGAGTCACACCGTGGAGTCCCTTTCCCCGCCCAAATCTGTGCTCTCCTCCGCGTGCCTACATCCTTCCGAATTGGGCAAGGGAGGGAACTCCACGATGTAGGCAATTTCAACGTGAGTGGAGGAGAGCACAGAACAGAGCTATAGCTTTGTTTCCACCTTTTCTTTAATATCAGTGTGTTTTGCCTACTTGTTTTTACTTTGGGAACACTTTTTAGGAGGTGACCAACCCCCCCCCCCCCCGCGACCCTATTTGCGCCAGTGCCAGATTGACGATGTAGGTAATATGACCGTTTGCTGCTGTCTCTTTCAGTTTCCGATATTTTAGGAGCTCACTAAACTGCTTAGCGCTTTGGCGCCACAAATATGGTGCAATTACGTACCCCACACTGCGCCCGACGCCCCAATCGCTCTTGTCGCTCTTGTCGCCTGTTCATACTTCCTCGCGCTGCGCACGCCGCGCGCGCTGCGCTCTTGTCGCTGCTGTCGCGAAGTATGAACGGGGCCTCAGTCTTGGCACAACAGAACAGCGGACCCCGCCACGAAACGGGACAGACGCTAATAAAAATGATGATGAATCAGTTGTATGGCTATGAGAAAACTAGTAAACCAAGGCTTTCACATCGAAAGACTATGAAAGAGACATCAGACAGGTTGCAGAACGATGGAACGGGCCACCACAAATGGTAGACGTCTGAGATCATTGTCTGAACCATGGGTCCCTATTGTGCGCATTAGTGATCCAGCCTTAATCACTGTTTCTTGTTAAGACTTCCGGGAACGGATAGGTTTACGATGTCGCATTGTAGTTCAACGGAACGAACATGTCCAAGTGCTCCAGCTACATGTATCTGGGTCGCGAAGTCTGTTGTATCCCTGAGGATACAACTTTCACTAGACCTCTGGGGTCTCTTCTTACTGCTGTTTGTGCTAACAGAGAGCCTCACGTCCGCGTGCGTGGAGGCAGCAGAAATAGTACAGATTTATTAGCAGAGTACCACAGCCACACGACGACGACGGCTGGAGGCGATGGAGGTAGGCTGGCGGCGGCTGGAACTCCTTCGGAGGCGACCTGCGACGACGACCCCTGAGGGTCTCGGCAGCGGCCTTATATGCGCCCCGTTTTCCCGCCGGTCGTTACTTTGACCTGCCTTGGCGGATTACCACCGCGCCTACGTGGGTGGTCATCGGCTTTCTACCAGCCGGCTACGGGCGCGCTACACACGATCACCACTGTGATCGTCCAGCCATAACACCTCCCCTAGTAGGAAAATAATTACAGCGAAATATTTTTCTACTACTTAACGAGAACTTAATCAACAAACGAAGTCTATGAAAACTACAACAGTCAACAATTAACTAAGAAAAGTCGTCTACTCCATAGCGTCGGACTCGTCTTCTGGTCCTTGTAGAACGTCGTAGTTGTAGTGGTTGTTCTCTGTCCGCATCGCGTCGTTGATTGGTTGAACCCGCGGTCGTTGAGCAAGCAGGTTCCGTCCTCCATGCGTCGTCCAATTCAAGAACATCGAGCAACGTTTTGAGCGCAGAGCTTTCCTCCTGACAAGTTCGCTCTTCGGCGCAACGTCGCATCTGATTCGCGTGCTTGCGAATCGCTGTTCCGTCAACTTCGACCTCATAGTTGACGGCACCAAGGCGTTTCACTACCTTGCCCTTCGTCCATACAAATCGTGGTGCCTTCCATCTCTGTACGTATACGTGATCGCCTACAGCGAACTCTTTGGGCAGCACACCATGCCTCTTGTCGAACTGCCGTTTCATCTTAGCTCGTCTTTCCTTCGCGAGCGGGTCTTCTGATTCCTCTTCCATCGGAATCAGCAAGCTTAAACGCGTCCTTAGCTTCCTCCCCAGAAACACTTCCGCCGGAGTTCTCTCATTCAGGCACGCGTTTGGCGTAGATCTGTACGCCTGAAGCACCCCGTTGAGCGTCTCTTCTGTTGGCCTCTCCTCCCCTTTAAGCTTTTTGATACCTCGCTTAAGCGTATCAACAAAGCGCTCCGCCTGTCCATTAGACTGGGGGTGATAGGGGGCAGTCTTGATGTGCTCAATTCCTCCTTCCTCGCACATCCTTTTAAACTGTTCCGACACGAACTGTGTGCCATTATCACTAACTATTGTTTGCGGCAATCCATACCTCGCAAACAGATTTTTCATGGCCTTCACGGTTTGTCCTGCAGAGATATTTGCCATCTCGAACATTTCTGGCCATTTGCTGAACGCGTCTACCACCACCATGTAGTAGGAACCATGAATTGGTCCAGCAAAATCTATATGAACTCTCTGCCAAACACGGGTAGGCGCTGGCCATGTCTCTAGTGGTACCTTCACAGGATTCTTTGCACTTTCCTGACACTTACTACACTTGCGTACCACGTCTTCACAGTCCTTGTCAACCTTGGGCCAGTACACATAACTTCGGGCCAACTTCTTCATTCGCACGATCCCAGGATGACCAACGTGCAGTTCCTTCAAAACGTCTTCTTGCAACTTCGAAGGAATCACCACTCTTTCTCCTGTCATGAGACACTTCCCAACCACGGACAATGTCTCTCTTCTGTTGTGAAAAGGTGCCAACTTAGGATCCACCTTTGGCCATCTTCCACTTTTCACACATGCCATAATCTTTCTCAACAACGGATCTCGCTCCGTGCACGACTCAACATCTTCATGAGTCACTGGCAGCTTTCTGATGCATTCTTGCAGCACTGAATTCACATCTCCTTCAACAGCTGCGATCACCACGTCTTCGTCAGCAGCTCGATGTGTCTGCATCAGCCTTGACAAGCCATCTGCCTGTCCAAACTTCATCGTGTTGACATATTCAATGTCAAAGTCATAGCCAAGCAGTATCGTAGCCCACCTCATGAGACGATTAGCGGAGTACACTGGAACTCCTTTCTTGTCTCCAAAAATGGCTAGCAACGGTTTATGATCTGTCAGCAACAGAAACTTCCTGCCATACACATACTTGTGAAACTTCTTCACTGCAAATACTAGTCCCAGCGCTTCCTTCTCAATCTGGGAATAGTTCTTCTCTGCGCATGACAGCGACCTTGAAGCATGTGCTATTGGCTTTTCTGAACCGTCCGGGTATCTATGCGAAATAACGCATCCGATACCATAGTCGCACGCATCAGCTGCAACTACTATCTTCTGCTTGGGATCATAGTGAGCCAAATTCATCTCACTATGCAATGCTGCCTTCAACTTTTCGAATGCCTTGGCTTGCTGGGACTTCCATTCCCACTTCACATCTTTCTTCATCAAGGCATCTAATGGTCCTCGAAGCTCTTTGATCGTTGGCATAAACGATGAGTAGTACGTTACCATGCCGAGAAATGCTCTTAGTTGAGCAACATTCTTTGGTTCAGCCATACTCTTGATCGCTTGGATCTTCTCCGGATTCGGTCTTCTGCCACCCTTGTCTACTATAAAACCAAGGTACCGAATCTCTGGCTTCGAGAATGCACATTTCTCCAATCGAACCTTAAAACCGTACTCAGCGATTCTCTCAAACAACGCTAGCAGGTTTTCTTTGTGTTCCTGTACCGTTCTTCCACAGACCAAGATGTCATCCAGGTATGACGTCACACCTCTCAAACCAGAGACCATCTTGTTCATTACCTGCTGGAAAATTCCAGGTGCAGTCTTTATCCCAAACGGTAACCGATTGTACTGAAACAATCCTCTGTGCGTGTTTATCACGACTTTCTTCTTCGCCTCTTCTGACAACTCCACTTGCAAGTAGGCATCTGACAGGTCGATCTGTGAAAACACGGTCCCGCCATTCAAGGACGCGAATATGTCCTCTGGCACCGGCAAGGGATAATCAAACGACTGCAGCGCTTTGTTCAGACCAGTTGAGAAGTCTGCGCATACTCTCAACTTCCCATTCTGCTTTTTCACACACACTATAGGTGCAGCCCACTCACTGTGGCTCACCGGTGTAATCACACCCATTTCCACAAGCCTGTCAAGTTCCTTATCAACAGCTTCAACAGCAGCGTGTGCGACTGGTCTGCAACTTCGGAACACTGGACGCGCACCATCAACAAGCTGAAGCTCAGCTTTCTCCTTTGTGCAGTGTCCTAGACCTTCCTCAAACACTTCTGGATAGGTCTTCTTCAACTCCTCTCCAAGGTTCGCACTGTCCTCCAACTTCACTTCTGTCACCATCATCCTCATATGATGTGACATTTCTTCATTCTTCTCAATCCACTCGAGGCCCATTAGCGAGTTGTAAGGTGTCACATAGGCGTATCCTTCTGATACCGCACCCTTAATCTCGAACTCGCACCTCAGCTTTCCCCGAATCGTCATTGGAGTTCCACTGGCATTCTTCACCACTAGGTTCGTTTTCTCGAGCGTTGGAGTGCCCATCTTCCTCCAAACACCATCATTTATCAACGTTATATCCGAACCAGTGTCGAGCAAGAACTCTACAGGGTGACCGTTGACGACTGCTTCCACATACACGCGTGTGGAATTCACTCTAGCTGCCGCACTCGAAATCTTGACTGTGCGCACGTGTCGTCCTGAATTCTGCTTTACTGCTTTACTGTTGTCGCTACCACGACGGCTTCTCCGTCCCGTTCTCTTCAGCTCGGCATCTTTCCGCAGCTGCGCGGCACCGCAGAATTTCTCCTTGTGCCCTGTCTTCTTGCAGTTCTTGCAGAACCACAACTTCGCTTTACATGCCCTGACGTAGTGGTTCCCTTCGCAATTCCAACACTGAATTGCTTTCTTCCCTTCCTTGGCTACCATATCAACAGCCTTCACATTGCCAGCGATTGTTTCACTGTCCCTCTTTAGACTCAAGAAGTTCTCACACTCCATATGCAACTCCTGTAGGGACATTTTCCTTTCAGCCTTGTACTCCCTGTCTAAGACTGCAATGAGTCTCTGCCTTATCTCGGCTTCCATTGGAGACTTCAGTCCAAAAATCCATAGAAGGCACTTAATTCCGTCCGAATCCAACTCATGGATTTTCGCTTTCTCACACATTTCGTTCACACGACCAGTATACGTGAGGTAATCCTCGCACTCTTTCTTTTCCAGCTTCAAACACTGGTATCTGGTCGTGAACTCTGAAGTCTTCACATCAAACAGCTGTTTCAGCGTGTTCACGGTTTCCTCGAAACCGATTTCCGAGACTTCTTTAGGCAAAACATGCCTCTGGTACTTCTCGAAGGATGCAGCATCAAGTTTCTCACAGAGAAGCCTCACTCTCGCACTCTCTGGTAGCTGCTTTCCATCCTCTACAAACACTGCTCTGTACCTTAAGTACCACTTCGAGAAGCATGAGTCCACATCAGGATCGAACACGAACCTGTCGATCCGATTACTCAATGCAGCCATTGCATTTGGCACCGACATGGCTTCACCAGTCGTGCTCAACACATCTGCTCCTCTCACGTGCCTGAGCACCATGTCCATCATGTCCTTTTGCTGCTTCTCAGCAATTTTTCTCTGCTCCTCCATGAGCTCCTTGAACATGGACATGACTAGTTGGGGATCCATCTTAGATCAACCCAGTACTTCTCTTTAGGCTTCTTTCTCAGAGCCTCAGACTTCCTCGAAGTCTTGCTCAGGCGTCCTTTCCTCACTTCCGCTTCTGTAGCAGGAAGTGGCACACCTGATCGCCACTGTTGTATCCCTGAGGATACAACTTTCACTAGACCTCTGGGGTCTCTTCTTACTGCTGTTTGTGCTAACAGAGAGCCTCACGTCCGCGTGCGTGGAGGCAGCAGAAATAGTACAGATTTATTAGCAGAGTACCACAGCCACACGACGACGACGGCTGGAGGCGATGGAGGTAGGCTGGCGGCGGCTGGAACTCCTTCGGAGGCGACCTGCGACGACGACCCCTGAGGGTCTCGGCAGCGGCCTTATATGCGCCCCGTTTTCCCGCCGGTCGTTACTTTGACCTGCCTTGGCGGATTACCACCGCGCCTACGTGGGTGGTCATCGGCTTTCTACCAGCCGGCTACGGGCGCGCTACACACGATCACCACTGTGATCGTCCAGCCATAACAAAGTCAATATGGCCAACGACCTAGCAGCGGAGCAGGGCAAGAGGGAACGACCTGCTTGTGGAGCTTTCAAGAGTGGCGGAGAAGTCGTGAAGAAGACGAAGAACGTCCGACTCCGTGCCCACCTATTCGACTCCACTGTTCTTCCTGCCCTAACATACGCCTCAGAGACCTGGGCTATACGAAAGCAGGATGAACACGCGATCAGCGTCGCGCAGCGTGGAATCGAGAGGGCTATGCTCGGAGTGACACGACTCACGCAACTGAGATAAGGCCTCGGGAAAAACCCACTCTCCTGCCTTCTTATATGTAGTTTGCACATCAACTACCACACACTGTTGTTTGTCAGTTTGCTTGGATAAAAAACGCCTTTTAGAGTGCCTCCCCAACTAGGAATGTGAAAACTGTATCTGGCCAGCTAGGTTGGAGTAGTTTGCTTATTTATTGTGTATCGTTATGAATTCAGATACGGCCAACTAGTACGTCATCCTTGATAGTTACCACTCAGAATAAAGAAGGAAGGGGAGAAGAAGAAAAAGTGTGTATTATTTCTTTTTTTCAGTCTTATGGCTTACGCTTCTATTACCAAGTCAAGGCACAATCCTAAATTGGTGGGATTACCACATCTGGAGGAACCGCTTCCCTCTACCATGTTCCACTACTCCATCTTAAATTCTCCGAACCCTCCGCACTTTGTGGCAAGGATTGACTCGCGAGAAGGATTTTGGGAAGAGTTTTGGTATCGCAAGACTATCACTGCAGCTCTACAGATCTAAATACGTTCCAACTTCCTATCTCCATGTCATAACATTTAAGGTTCTGGGCGTGGAGACCTAGTGCCGGGCGGTGAGCGGCGAGTTCTGTGGGTGAGGCAGAGGGGAACTCCGGAATGTAGCACACATGGCCTACATATAATTTCTCGCATGTGGCCCACATCACCGCCCTCAGCGCTATTTTCCCGGCACCTTTACAATTGCAGGCATGTGCACTCTAACAAGGGAAGCCCATGAACTTCCCCCAAAGATTCTCAACGAGGTCTATATGTTCTTGTAGGGCATCGGACGAGGATCACAGAACTGTGCTCCGTTTTTGCTACGGGCCACTTGGTGGTCCGGAAATGGCAAAAATGGTATCACTTCAGAGCGGGTTGATAAGTGACACCTAGAATGGCCCAGCCAGGATCTATTCAAGCTGCTGTCCACGAATCTGTCACTCTTTTTCTAAGTAATCATTTTGCTTGTACTACTTTTCATCAAAGTTGAGGTCGAAGGTTGGAAAATAAGTCTGACAACATTGGAGGAGGAAGCGATCTCACTAACGTACGCAACTTTAGTCACCCATATCTACTGTAACCTACCATAATCGACCACAATTTTAAAAATGGATGTCATATCCGTGATTAGCACCCCAAATAACCGCCGTGGGCGATGTTTGGGCAAAACTTTTTTCTTTCGTCTTCTCCTCGACCTTTGGAGTCGTGAAAGGCAGCACAGCCGGTTATTCTGCGTATACTCCATTAACTTACACATCGTAACCTTCTGCAATCTGCAATCGTTTCACCGAAATTGGTTTCCAAATTGGTGCTCTGCGTCCCAAATAACCCTAAAGATGAATTTTGGACAAAAATGTTTCTCGACCTCTAGAGTAGAGTGAGTGCAAGTCTTCCTATGTGCAATGTCCCCGATCCGTCTCCCGTAGGTGTAAACGGAATGGTGAGAAAGAAACACACAGCAAGGCGACCAATCACACGAGTTGGATAAAATATACCAAAATCAATACCAAAATCAGCTTTCTAAATTGCTTTCCTAGTCGGGGGACAAGAATCTAGATTACGGAAAATGCAGTGCCGACTTAGCGTAATCCAAAATTGCGTAAGCGGTGTGTTGTGCAATTACGACACGCTCTGTTTCACGGGATTTTCACGCGATGTACAAGGAGCATGCTTTGGGAATAATTCCCCAGCTGATTAAAGATAAGAAGTGGTGCAAAATTGCCCAGTTGTTTAGTATAAAACCAATTTATTCGAGGAAAAGCACTTAATTGTTAGTATCTTAAATTTACCGTCGACGAACCATAGAATTTCCTGTGTAAAATCAGGCAAACGTTTTCCTAGTCCTCCTTTAACGCGGTTTCTTCTTCTTGGAGCTTGTGGTTATCGTTACATCTCGATTCTCGTAACCGTAGCACAGTTGAACGGTTGCTTGTTTGTTGGCATCAGGACGAAAAAGGTTAAACTAGATAAATGAAGGAAGACTAGTTACCGGAATGCAAATCAAAACCATATTTTTGTCCCATTCACTGTGTTTTATGTTTTATTTATCTTCAAGGCTTTTATATTGTGCTACGGAGTTCTCATATACAAAGTGTAATCGCTTTACAACGCTAAAAGAAAGAAAACATGATGGTAATACCGCATTTTAACAGCAAAATGTGTCAGCAAGTTGAAGATGTTTGCCTGCCCGAATAATTCCACTCGAGTTTCTAGACAGGTAGTGTTACCACTACCCCAAACAGTGACTTCCTTATCCGGAATTCGTTCACAAATTCCACTTTCAGACTCATAATAGCCCGCGATGGGCGCGTGTGGCGCAGTCGGAGGAGGCGCGACTGTCGCGTGCACCCGATACCAGGTTCCTGGCTCGGATTTCCCGCCCAGGCCAAACAAGCCTTCCATCCCTCCGGGGTCGGTGAATTGGTACCAGACTTGTCTGGGAAGGATAAAGCGCTGACTTGTTCATCGGCTGGCCACCGCAAGTCATTGTATGGCCAAATACGCATTCATGTCGCCTCCACGACATCCCGTAGAAGTAAAATGCGCTGGCGCATCCCAGAAGGGATTGAGTAACGCCGTCCTTTATCCTTTATCCTTTATAATAGCCCGCGATTGCCCACATTCTTCACAGAAAAGCGAGTTTTTGTTTAGAAACGCATTGCTTCTAGTGTATTCCATGTCTCCAAATTCCGAACGTCCCCAAATCATAGCATAACGTTGAACACTGATCGTCTTCTGAACCCCTACGCACATTTTATGCCGTGTTCGGTACGTCTTCTGAACCCCCTACACACATTGGACGCCGTAGACCTTACTTACCAGCAAGTCTGTAGATTCTGATAGATTTTATTGAGTCTGAGCGGAGATACTTCAATTTGAATGTAACGGCTTAAATCCCACAGCCTTCGACCAAACTAATAGAACAAAATCGTTGAAGTGGACGCGATTCCTTAGGAAAATGTAGGAGGGCTGCATGAACAAAACCGACTGTGTGATGTATAACATAAGGAACTGAAATTCACAACCCCGGGGTGCAATCCCTATGGGGGGGGGCAGTCCATTATGAATTGTTAACGATAGCTAGGCATCTGTACATACAACATGCTATGCAACATATCAATATCTTAACTTACCTGTTTCGCTCCCTTAAAAATTCCTGAAATATAGAAAGATTTTATTACGGCACCGGCTATGAAGAGGCTGGAGCATGTTGCATTACTTTAAAATTGGAATGGGCTGTCGGCTTTCACCCCCCCCCCCCCCCCCCCGATAGAAATTGCACCAACCCCGGTTCGTAGGAGCAGTTCCAGAGAGCATTTCCATCACATTCCCTGTCTCCCGGTTTCGTAACAGTAGAGTGCTTTCCCTTAGCGTTCACCTGAAACGGTTACAGGGCAAAGGACAACCATGACTCATGTTTTCGCCGATTCGTCGCGCCGTCGGGGCTCCCCGCACTAGAGATTCTCCTCGCACAGCCCCTACGTCTCTTCTTGCCCGCGCTAGAGTGCAGACAGCAGAGCATACTGTCACCGGGGTTGGGTGAGTCGACCAGTGCACTTCATTAGCACTCATTTCTCGAAGGAGGAGCGTCTGCTGGGGGAGTTGGCATATCAGCAACATCGATGAGATCAGATTTCGACCTTTTCTGGCACAGGTTGGGTGGAAAATATCGCGTAGAGACAATGACATGTTAGTCAACAAGAATGGCCATTACGTGGGACGGATGCCTCTTCCGTTTATTGGGCTTGGGAGGTGCCGTGTTCTGGGTTGAACACAACAGTGTTTATGGCCACATGTGAAGTCCTGCGCAACTAGACGCTTTGCTATTTTGCTTGCTCTACGTGCATGATTGGAATTTTATGCCGTTATTCCACGACACATGGCCTCAAGAAGCTTCACGCTTCAAAGTTCAACTAACACAAAGTGCGTCTTCGGTGTCAGTCTTTGAGTTGAGGGTGAGGAACTGTTTTCCCTTGCAAAACGGTGAGTGGTCGTGCCTTTCCCGCTCCTTGTCAAGTGAATTCCTTTTATCAGTCGAAGGAGCAAGGACTCCAACGCAACCCACTGTGGCAGGCTATATATAAGACTAGAGAAAATGAGAGGTTCTAAAGACACTGAAGTGTGTCTCCCTAATATACCTCCACTATTGATCTGTCCATAAGCACTAATGCTTTGCTGGAGGGAGACGGACAATAAAGAAGGTCTGAGGATGGACCGCTTCTACGCCCTCATTTCTTGGAATCATCATATTTAATCCCGTAGAAAATAGCGGTTTCGGTGCATCTTGATTCTGACTTGCAGGAAGTTCTATTCTTTTAGAACATGGCCTTCTCGAAATTCAATATCCATCTACAGCAAATTTCCGCAACAATCGGCGAGCCCTGGAAACGCAGACGACGAGCGTGTTCTCCCATTCGGGCGCTGAGTCAGCTCGCTCGCTCGTAGCGCAGCAGGAGTGTCTCTTTCTCTGCACTCTCGCCGTTCCGCTGCTTTGGTTGACCTTTGCCCGTAGACGACCTGAAACAGTGCGTGTCGTGATTGCACAACACACCGCTTACGCAATTTTGGATTACGGTAAGTCGGCACTGCATTTTCCGTAATCTAGATTCTTGTATTCGGGGGGAGGGAGTAATGAAAACACAGCAAATTGAACAGAAACCTGTAACAATTACAATACTATAAAACCACGAAAACACGTTAAAGCAACGTTATTACCTTAATCAATTAGTGCATAGCGGTTTGCGATTTCTTTCCAAAGCAAATAGAGTTTTGGATCACAACCGTGCTGCAGTGCATAGTGCCCCCCCCCCCCCCTCCACCGTGCATAGTCCCATATTAAAACTTTTTCAATGTTTCAGCGGAACACTCGGACATTTCCAAGGGAGAGGATCAGGTAAGTTAAGGCATTCATATGTTGTATTGCATGTTGTATGTACACATGCGTAGCTATCGTTAACAATTCATAATGGACTGCCCCCCCCCCCCCCCTGACAGGGATTGCACCCTAAAATATGCAGTACTTGGGAACAGTTAGCTGAAGTAGTGAAAGTTGGGAGAAGAATAAAAGCAGTCTATGAGGAAATCCGAAGAACAATGAGCTTGTCTTGATAATGGGTCAAATCAATGCTTGTCGATTGTGTTCACGAATGAGGAGACAGTGAGAAATACTTCCAAGAGTAATTGGGAACATACCAAAGAGGTCATATGGGGATAGCCTCTAACGGAACTTTTTTCCGGGAGACAAGCATCATTTAATGGATGCGCGATATCGCTATACGCAACGAAACCTGCTTCTTCCACATCTGACAACAAGTTGAAAGCGGGGTTAGGACGAAGAGAAGGTACCCTATCGGCTAAAATGCAATCTTCATTTCCAAAAACGCCACTGTCTACCAGGCACGCCGAAACCCCACCCCCGGAGTCGAACCCTCGACCCCCTCTCGCAAACCCGCCACGCTATCCACTCCGCCATCCAGTCGCTGCCGCATTCTGCCGCGAATGAATTGTTGAATGTACACTGCAGCTTCGTCTAGGAAACGTAGGAAATTACTATAACTTTAATTTGAGTTCCAAACCTTTTATAAGTTACGTCAGAGCACGACAAGGCCATTCCAGGTGTCACGTTGCCTTATCAACCCGCCCTGAAGCGGTACATTTTTTGCCATTTTCGGACCATCCAGTGGCCCGTAGCAAAAACGAAGCCAGTTCTGTTATCCTTGTCCAATGCTCTACAAGACCATATAGGTCACGTTGAGAATCTTTGGGGGAAGTTCATGGGCCTCCCTTGTAAGTTCAGTAGCGCAGAAGTCGTTGAGTTTACAAGGTTTCTTAATAAGACGGTCTGACAGTGCAAGGCTTAACGCATCTATCGTGGTCGGAAGGAGGCACCGCTTTACGTGACTATCATCTCCGTTCAATCTACTCGGAGCTCTATTTCCTGCGTTATTATACGAAGGCTCTTGGACAGATTCAAACGAGCAGCGGAGGTTGAACGAACAGAATGCCACGATACGGCTGCTCCTCCTATTTGGAAAGATCCGGCTTAACCAGTGAGACTCGCCGGACTGTGTTCGATCCAGACAGTCAGATAGACGCAGTCAAACCATAGGCCAGCACAAACTAAGTGATTCTACGTAAATCCCGATGTCGCAATAGAAGCTGATTTTGTAATAACTTCATGAAAATGACAAAAAACAGCAATGTATCATCAAATCGGGATCGCTTACAGAACGCGGAAGTCTCCCGTTGGGTAAAGAAACTTCGGAGCTTTGAAAAAGCCAAAAAATCAAAGAAATGGAAAGAAATGAGGGAAACTAACGCGGATTCGCCGCAGAGCGAAGTATCGATTGGGGCAGCAATGTGTTCGATTAGAGCATGATTGCGCACCTAGAATAGTGGCTCGTGGGCTAATTTCAATTTCATAGGAAAGCTTTCCAGCCAATTGCTGAGCATTTGCTCCAGTCCTAATCGACAGAGCATGTTTAGAGGTCCTAGCTTAAATACTCTAAAGGAGTGGCATAGCAGAGGATGCTTTTACTTAGTGCGGTTCCACATGGGCGCGTGTAGCGCAGTCGGAGGTGCCGGCTGTAAGTGAACCCGATACCAGGCTCCTGGTTCGGATTTCCCGCCCAGACGAACGAAGCCTTTCATTTCTCCTGGGTGGGTTCTATGCTGCCAGACTGGTCTGAGAAGCATAAAGCGTTGACTTGCTCATAGGATGGCTAATGCAGCTGATTGTTAAGCCAAACACATATTCTAATCGCCTCCGCGACATCCTGTAGGAGTAGAATGCTTGTCGCATCCTTATATGGATTAAGTACCGCCATCCTTTATCCTTTTGCTCCTATGGTTTCACTTACAAGACGGTCATAAACTAGTAATTTGGAAATGATCAGCGAGAAGAAACCCAAAGGCCGAATGTATTAACGATAAGTTGTCCCATAAGTCCCGCCGTTTTTTCAACGATTAATTGCGGATTTCGCCGGCGGTCTCTTGCATAGCGCTGTAAAGCTTTCGAAAGAGAATGATTTGCTCTATCAGAGCATGTATTGCATTTCTTTTTTCATCCTGAATTTTGTCAATATTTAGGTCGTTAATGTGAAATGTGAAAAAGTGGCCATCTGCGCACTTGTTCTCTCCGCTCAGATTTGGTTTTTTTTGCGCAGTTTTTCATAGCATTTGGAATACAATGTTCTGTACCACAAGAATACGTGTTGGTCCTATTTGCTACTTTGTCCTTTATTGATTTTTAAGCCATCAAATCGCCCGAAGTACTCATCCTTGTCGACCGGGCACTCCATTTTGATGACCTGAAAATTAGCAACAATTTAAATGGCCGAAGGACAAATCATATAATTTGGTAGAACAAGACATCCACTTTCGACTGTCATATAGAATTGGGTAAAGCAGACTGAACAAGGCAAGGGAGTTGTTGGTGAAGATGACTTTTCTCTTTTTGGCATTTTGTTGATATTCGACAGAAATCAGCATTACCCAATGAATGCGACACAAATTCTTATAGAGCAGGACATTCTCTTCCGAACAACATATAACACCAGGCAAAAAAGTCCGACCACAGAGCAGGAGCTGTCGGTAAAAATAACCATCCTCCTTCGGACGTCCCAATTTGATGGCCTAAAAATCAATAAAGGACAATTGATCAAATAGCACTAACATGTGTTTTTGTAGCGCAGAACATTGTCTTCCAAATGCTACGAAAAACTGCGCAAAAATTCCAAACCTAAGCGGGGAGAAGCACTGCGCAGATGGCCACTTTTTCACTTTTCATTTCACTTTTCACTTCAACGACCTAAAAATTGACAAAATTCATGTTGAAAAAAGAAGTGCAATACATGCTCTGATAGAGCAAATCATTCTCTTTCGAATGCTATGCAGCGCTATGCAAGAGGCCGCCGGCGAAAGCCGCAGTGAATCGTTGAAAAAAAAACGACGGGGACTTATGGGACAGCCTAATAGATAGTTGAGTAAGAAATGATAGAGGATGGAAGTCGGCGTTAGTCAGTCCGTGTTGGGATGCACCACGCACTCTACTTTTGCAGAATATCGTGGAGGCAATTGGAATGCGTGTGTGGCCTATACAGTGAATCGCATTGGCCAGCCGATGGACAACTCAGTGTTTAGTCCATGTCGCGAAGGTGGGCAGTATTGAGAGGTGAGAACGCGCAGTCTAACTAGATCCCATCGAATGGTAGAGAAATTCAGATGGAGTGTGTGCGCTCAGTACCATGATTAGCTGACGTGTATTCTGTCTACGGTGTGCTTGGATATGATTGGTTGACACGCTTCCACCTCGATGCGGTCCACATTCGCGACATGGAGTGCTCAATTAGACATCTAAGTACTGCTGAAACTGTGAACAGGGTAAGCCCTCATGCTTGCACCATAACTTCTAGCAGAGTCAATACCACCATCAAGTTGGAGGCTACGCAGTCCACTGAGTAACACTACTGACCGGTGATAAATAAATAAATAAATAAATAGGAAGAGAAATCTGTAATCTGTATCAGACACTGCTGCGAAGAATCTGCTATCTTCTATAGCGATGAATCTAAAATAGTGTTATACATGAGCATATCTCGGAGCTCAAACATACTTCGGAGGACGAGGACACTTAAGGCCTAATATTGTTTTACATTATAGATTTAGCTGTCAAAGGAAATATAAGCTATGATGGCTGTCTCCTCCATACCAAAGTCACTGTATTCTACATTTATCAAAAAGAGCTACTTCTAGTAAATTTTGCATCACAGAGAAAGGATCGAGAAATACATGGCCCTATTAAATGTTATGTTCTTCCTTCATGATGCTCGTTTTTATAAAGCGAACAAATAACTGCAATAAATAAATAAATAAGTTAGGTTTTGATCCTGGTCCCTGGTTTTATGGGACACTTCAGAAAAGGATTTAATAAAAAAACGTGGAGTGGAGCTCCGACCCATTTTTTAAGAAAGACCGGCACCTTGATGGTACATGTCGCGAAGGCGAGCAGCATTGGTAGGTGGAAGTGCACCAGCCAATAATAACCGAGCATAGCACAGACCGAACACATGCCAGCCGATTAGGGTACCAACTGTACAGCCCTCTCTGAATGGGACTTCTATTCAATGCGGTCTGATTGGATGGTGCGTTTCCACCTACCAATGCTGCCCGAATTCGCGACATATACCGTAGAAAAACATGAGGTAGACTGTTGATAACGACAAACAAGCTTTGCAAATTTAGAAAACAGAGAATTGTAAAGAATTGAAGTGATACTGTAGCCAGTGAATCCAGGAAACTGCCCATTGTGGTCAGTGACATGTCTTCTATTTAGTCGTGGGCTACCTGTGAACGTTACGTCAGCCGCTAAGCTACAAGGAACATGTAGGACACGAACAAGCCTTCGTTTCCCGCTCTCCGCCAGATCTCGCCAAACCGCTGAGCGCTGCCGGATACTGGTAAGAGGCTTTGCATACGAAAACTATCGAGCCAGATGGAACTCGCTGGTGGACTTGTCGTTCCATGTGACACACCCTCTCCCAAACTTATCGATTTACTTCTGTATTAAGTAAAAATGACCGTCAACTACAACCTGTCTGTATCTACTTCACGCCCATGGACGTTTGTTCGGCTCTTCTTCAGGTTTGTCACTCACTGAGCTTACCAGGATGTATTTAACAGCGGTTGGAATTTTAAGAAAAAACAAAGAGGGCAAGTAATCCAGGTGCGACTTTCAAGAAACATTGAGAAGGTTCTTATCCATATGTATGGAAAGTTCTAGTAATAGAGAATGCTGGTATACAACCTTATTCTGGATAACATTTCTGCGTTGTCGCCCTCTTCAGGAAATATTGGATTAAATTAAAGAATCTATACTGATCGCCGCTTCAGGGCACATGCATATTTTCTAGTAGGTTAGATAAAAAAGGATAAAGAATGGCGTTGATCAATCTTTTTTTTTTGGTATGCGCCACGCATTCTAAGTCTATGGGATGTCCAGGAGCTGACTTGAATGCGTGCTTGGCCATGCAATGACTTGCGGTGGCTAGCCGATGAACAATTCAGCACCTTATCCTTCTCAGACAAGACTGGTACCCATTCACCGCCTCTAGAAGGATGGAAGGCTTGATAAGACTTGATTGGCCTAGGCGGGAAATACGAACCAGGAACCCGGTGCTCGCGACAGCTGGCACCTCCTCCGACTGCGCTACCCACGCTCCATGAGGGTTATCACTAGTAACCTAAGGAGTCGTCTAATAGTAATCGTTTTCGAGATCTGCTTGATCCGTAAATGTGTATCGGACAAGGGATATTAAGTGGTATTCTTAATAGTATTTCCCTAATATCTGCCTTATTTGGAAGTTATTTTAATTTTAAAGATTCTAGTTCGTTTGTCTAATTTTTTTCCTGTATGCTTCATCGTTCTTGTGGTGCTGGTTGTTCGTAGTTGAGTGCGAATACATGAAAGAAACCACTAAATCCTAGTAATAAGCCGCCTATTTTCTTCAACCATAATACAGCAGCTTTGCTATGTTTATCACTTTCCACTTTTTAGTACCCTTTAAGGGTATGAGGTAGGGTAGCTCATTCTTTTGCACGTTCACCTTCTCGCCATCCGCTGCTTGTCCGCGAAACGAAAACCAAATCAAGTCCTTCTTCAGTTCCGTTCCTTTTCAGTTAAAGTTACTATTACACTTATTTGGGGGTAGAGCACAGTCGGATGACTTGCTGACTGTCGCGTGCACCCGATACCAGGTTCTTGGTTCGGATTTCAGGAAAAGAAAATTCTGTCGCGCGCCCAGGAAAACCATACCTTGCATCCCAATTGGATCGGTGAATTGGTACTCTTTTCGTATGGGAAGGATAAGGAGCTGAATTGTTCACTGGCTGGTCACCGGAAGCCATTGCATGGCCAAATACGCATTCAAATCACCTCCCCGATGTCCCGTAGAAGTAGGATGCGTGGCGCATCCCAAAAAGGATTGAATAACACCGTCCTTTATCCTTTATTAGCCTTCACTACACTTATATGGGCGCGCGACAGAATAATCGGAGACGCTGACTGTAAAGTGCATCCGATTTTAAATTCTCATTTCGGACTTTCCGCCAAGGCCAACCAGGCCTATCCTACTTCTGGGATCTTTGAATTGGTACCAGACATATCTGGGAAGGATAAAGCGCTGACTTGTTCATCGGCTCGACATACGCATTCTAGTTGCCTCCACGACATTCCGTAGAACTAGAATGCGTGGCGCATCCCAGAAGGGATTAGGTAACGCCGTCCTTTAACCTCTTCCTTTTTTCCTTTTTTTAATAGGAAGTACAGAAAGTGGACATTTTCGGTTTTCAGGTGGAAAGGTTCGATATGGAAAGCCGTCTGGATGCAGTATCTCATTTGGTTGGGATTGTTCGGATTCGTGAGCATGATTTATCGCTTCCTGTTGAGCGAACGCCAAAGAAGGTATTCTTTATTAGTTTTAATCTTGAAAGTTAACGAACACTTCACGAAAGGCTGAAAAATTGAGTGCTGACATATAGGGAAAAAATTTCGTTTCAATTCTTCATTCAAGGAATTACATAGTAGAGAACAATTGCGATTGAGTCATGATACAACACTATAGCTGTTTGACTGAATACCGCAGACGTCTATCTTGCGTAGGGGTTCCGAGCAAGGGCCCAGTAGGAGGGGGACCAGTGAAGAAGGAATCAGCAAAGGGGGACCACTACATACACACATTGGACGATATTGAAGGGAATAAGGGGGACCAGTATATTCCCTCAAAATCGTCCAATGTGTGTCGCGTTCCTGAAGACGAGTAGCAGAAGTCGTGGCACGTGCGTCGGGATGCAGAAGGAGTGTCATACACGTCGTATCAACGAGGTGGCACGTGAGTCGGGACTCAGTGTCACATGTGCGTGGTTGACTGACTCTCACTCTCGCGCCAGCTCATAGGTGAGGAAGTATCAGCGGGGAGGGGGTGGGGAAGAGGTAGGAAGGATTCGGAGGAGTATCATTGCCGTCGGACAGTAAACGGTGTCGACCTGTCGACCACTACCGATTAAGTGGGCTTCATAGGAGCAGTGAAGATTCTGCCCTACCATATCCCGCTGCACTAATCTATCATATAGTGAACCAGTTTTTTTACTGTTATCAAAGTAAGAAGGCCTAAAGAAGAAAGGAGGAAGATCGAGGTTGTTCTACTCTCGGGGTACTCTACCAGACGTTTGGCGTCTAACTTATATACCTTACCAGACGTTTGGCTGAGCGTCTGGTAAGGTATGTAAGTTAAACAACATCCTAACAGTCGTTACGTTTGTACGCTTATACGGATCTAGACCCCATTAACGAACGAAGAACTGTAAGGATTTATTTTTCGTGTCTCTTGAATTTATTTTTGTACGGCTGTTGCAGTTTTGGTTTATTAAACTAAGAAAATAAGGGGTTCTCCTAAATCTTAATATCGACTCAGGTCTTTATGATTGTTATAAAGGCTTATAAAGGCTAGCATATCTGATTTGCAGCCTGAAATCCAGTTCCTTTTGGGTGTTGAAGATAATAATTCCCAACATGGGAAAGGGAACTAAGTTAAACAATTTTCAAATAAAAGTGGAGGAGTTTCAGGTCAAAAAGAACACGTTTTGAAAAGGTATTCTCGTGCTTGATTAGAAAACTCAAATACTAATGTACGCATTGTGTTTCAACTAAGAAGCAACTACATTGTTTCAGTGCGCCTAGGGCTCATATGCTTTCTATTAAAGAATGTTTTTGGATTTATTCTGACTAAAATTAAGTGAAGCGGAGCCAAGCGAAATGTTGGCGTAAATAGCTACTTCGCTACCAAATTCAGACGAATTCAGACCTCTTTATAGCATTCCGCTGGCGTCTCACCAAAGTATCGAATAAGAGAATATTCTTTAAGTATCTGTTTCTCAGTGTGTCAAGCGGAGAGATTGCGCCGTGCACCGTTCCACTGCATGTGTTGCGATGTTTATTTGATTTGCAGTGTGAACATTGCCCATCTAGGTTTCATTTTTTTTTTGGATTCACAGAAACAGCGTTTGCACTAGCCACCAAAGGAACGTCGCGATGCACTAGAGAAGTGCAGGGCGCCTCCTTTCCTCTCCGGTTTTTTGATTTTCTTATACATTAAAATTGGTCTGTTTTTTGCGACCGAAAAGGTAAGAATTTTAACGATGATCATGCTGCCTTATCATTTCTTGAGATATCACAGAAAGCTTTTTTTAATATGAACCTTCTTTGAATAAAAGGTTACTTTCAGTTTGTTTGAACCTGCACATTTTGACTTGAGAAACGTCCACTTACTATTACATTTGGCTTGAACTGAAAGCATCCAATTTGATATGAACGGTTTACCTATAGGTTTCATTGTTTTCCTTTTCATTTCACTTCGACTAGAACCCTTTTTATCTACTCGAGGCGTTGTTTTGCATACATAGGTGAAGGTAAATATATCGACCGAGAGGGAAGAACAACGTGGATAGGAGGTCAATTGAGTGGGTCATTCTCGGATCCTTCAGAGAATTGAGGATCATCTGAAGGAAACTAAAGAAGAGAGTCCTATAAGTGGACCTATGCGTCTGGACAACTGTTGAATGACCCTTTCAACAGCACAGATCTACATGCTCCTGGGATTTGTTCCTTGAGTGCATTGGCCATGACAGCACCCTAATAAGCGAATGGCGTTAGGTGTTGCCTATGGAACGATGCCCATAGAAGCGAGCTTTTTCAGCCCACAAGAAATGAACTGTCTGCTTTAGATCCTTCACTTGCCTCGTCGACTTTACTAATGCACGCCTCTCCTACGTCCCTCTTGATCTGATGCTCGGTTTCTTTGTGGCTGGAGTGCTGAATCGGTTCTGGTACTTGTACAACATCATCGGATTCATGGACAAGTTAGTTTTGTCATTTTCATCAGAGAGAGATAGCAAGGAGGAATGAGAAAAGGGAAGAGCATTTTCATGGCCAACTTCTGCTGAATCAATACAGGAAATCTGCTGGAAATGCGGGAATTCCAAACCAGGAACCTGAAGTCCTAAGCACACGGCAGTCGACACCTACTCCGGCTGTTATGCGCCCAGGGTCGCTATTAGCATCAAATCTTTAAAACAAATTTTATCACACATTGTACAACTTCATGTTAACAAAAGAATTTTAAGAGTTTGGAAAATATAAATGAATTAAAATAAGTATACAGAGTGTAAAGATTAATAAAATAATTTATCTATTTATTTTAAAAAATCAAAAAGAATTTTTACCATTTATCAAACCATACCCTACAGGTGGTGACCTTCTTGCTGTACAAGAAGGGAGACGACACGACATTGGCAACTATCGCCCGATTTGCCTGCTGTCCACTACAAGCTCTTCAGCCGAGCCATCCTGAGTAGGCAGAACGCTGGAAAGGACGGCCATGCGAACAAGCAGGATTTCGGAGAGGATTCAGGACGATCGACCACCTACACACCATTACGAAGCTCATCAAAGTGTCGCGAGAGTACAAGCTGCCGCTGTGCCTTACATTCATCGACCTGAAGAAGGCATTCGACTCCGTTGAAACTGAAGCGATCATCGACGCACTGCTCACTCAGGGCTTCGAGGACCGCTTCAGTCTCGACGGAGTCGAATGCCTTCTTCAGGTCGATGAACGTAAGGCACAGCGGCACTCCTACTTCCTACTCAGTACATCAGGGTCCTTCGAGATTCGAGTGGATTCACGACAAAGATCTCACCATTCTACAACGACGTCGTTATCGACCTGAAGAGAGGAGTTCGGCAGGGAAACCATATCCCCGAAGCTCTTCAGCGCCACCCTCGAAAACATCATGCGCGAACTAAAATGGGAAGGCATGGGAGTGAAGGCCGACGGCCAGCAGCTGCACCATCTTCGTTTCGCTGACGGCATCGTGCTCATAACACCGAGCATCAGCCAGGCGGAGCGAATGCTGGCCGACTTCGATCGTGTATTTGGCGTTAGGTGCTGCCCATGGAACGTTAGAACGAGCTAATTCAACTTACAAGAAATAATCTCTCTGCTATGGGAGTCAAACGACCTAGCTCCAGAGCTGGGCAGGAGGAAACGAGCGGCTTGGAGAGCTTTCAAGAGCGTCGAAGAAGTCGTGAAGAAGGCGAAGAACGTCCGTCATTGTGCCCACTTATTCGACTCCACCGTTCTTCCTGCCCTAACATACGCCTCAGAGAGCTGGGCCATGCGGAAGCAGGATGAACACGCGATCAGCGTCGCGCAGCGTTGAATCGGGAGGGCGATGCTTGGAGTGACATGACGCACGCAAGTGAGAGAAGGCTCCTGTAGTTCCCTACATCGTTGGCGTTCGAAGATCGGAGACGCTGTCGCATGGGCCAAGTCGTCGAAAATTAGGTGGACCGGCCACTTCCTTCTAGAGAGGAGGATCCATTGGAGCACACTGGCCACGCGACAGAGACGAATGGAGACACTGCTGACGCCCCCTCGAGCATCTCGATGATCTCGAAGCAGGTGATGCAGGTGATATGTACCTTATAGGTCGCGCTACTCGTAGTTAGTCAACTCTTGCATAAGCAGGGTTTTAGTGATCCTCCATCATTAGCTTTTATTCTTCGTTTTTAGCTAGTGCCTGTGCTTTCCGTACTTCATCTTCTCTGTTTTTACTTTTTCTCACCATTCTTCTTCAACACAAGTCGAGCAGAAGAGTCTTCCTCTTCTCGAATTTCCTATCCCCTATGCTTTCAGCATCGCTTTGATGACAGCGCTCTATGTGCGCGGAACGACGGAGAGAGCTCGGCAGTACCGCAGAAATATCGTGCGATATTGTCAACTTACACAGGTAAGTGAGAAAGGGTTAGCGTTCTCTGGGATGCGCCTCGCATCCCACTTCTATCAAGTATCATGTTGTGTATTTGAACGCGCATTTAGCCTATACAAAGAGTAGCAGCGCTAATCTAATGGAAGAACTAGTGTTTTATCCGCCTTAGATAAGTTTAGTCCCATTCCACTATCGAGGAGTAGGAGTCTTGGTTGGCCTCGGTTGAACATGTTCCAAGAAGCTCGATTCGGGTTGTTGGCGACAGCCGGCGCCACATCCAACTTCGCTTCCATGAACTTCAAAGGATTGTGATTATAAGGGGTAAAGGGCGGCGTTAATTAAATCTGTTTGGGCTGCGCCACGCACTCGACTTTTACGGTATGTCGTGGAGGCAGTGTGAGTGCGTATTCAATGACTTTCGATGGCCAGCCGATGAACGGATCAGTGTTTTATTCTTGCAAGCAAGTCCGTTCATCGAACTATAACGGGTGAAACGCTTGGTCGGGACAGCCGCCGCCTCCTCCGACTGTGCTACCACGTGACTATTCAAAAGATACTCACTGTTAACTATCCAATGGACATATTCGTGCTCTGGAAAAATGGATCACTGCTTGAAAGAAAGATAAAAGTTCGGCTTTATTGAGGAGCCAGAACGAGCTCGTCAACTCGAATATGTAACACGGTGCTTATAATGTTGCTCATTCTGGACCTATGTGCCAAATTCTTGACAGTGCTGTAATGGAAGAAGTCATTTCGGATAGAAAAAGGCTTGATATCTACTATTTCCTAAATTACTGAGCCGGTTGATGCTTACCAATTTTTTAAAAATTCCTCCTGAAATAACAGTAGTACAATGCGTGGCGCATTGCCTGACCAATAACGGTGTGACCCTGCCCAGGAAACATCTACGGGATTGGCATAAAAGGTTATTTTAAAGGTACTCGTGTTTCGTGACCTCTCGATGAGATGCCGAAAGCGCTTCCCCACACTGGACACTGTTGCTGCTGCAGGTATGTTATTCTAAGATTGAAAAAATGTGATGATACATTTTCTCTATCAACTTGCAAATGAATTAGGTCTCTGCTTACTAATTCGAGCAGTCGCTCAAACAAATAGCCGCACAATGCCGTTTTATTAAAAGGAAGAAGCCTACACATCACCTTTTCTACATTGCTTCCCACTAGGCTTCGCTTGATTAGACTTGAAGTAGGAGTCGTGTCATTACATCTTCACATCAGTTGTTTATTCAGCGATGAAATTCCTCTATGGGAGCCTAATAAAGCAAACCAAAAGAATAATATAAAGAGTATGCAAATATTGCTGTCGTCTTTAGAGGCCTAAAAGTGATGCAAGATGTGAGATCTGCAACTTACCCGACCAAACGCCTCCACATCCCAAGTGCGCAACGAAAAACCCAGTGCAGTGAAAATAAACTTACCCGTTGAAGAGGAGCAACGTCGCTACCGCTGCGGTTATTAGCCGAGCGGTTCTGAGATATACTGACACAATGCGAGAGGAATGGCAAAAAGTCACTAGTGATCGAGGGATGCCCACCTCCACTTTTAAGTTCTTGATTTATTGCAGAAATCCAGAAGGGCTTCAACGCTTTTCGTCTCAAACGTCAGAACCATGCACTTCACGTCAAACTCGGTTCCGCCCTGCCCCTCGTCCCTCTGCCTGCCTGGCGGACTAGTTAAATTACGACGCCTTTTACTGACCAAGTGTTCTTTAATGCGAACTGCTAGTACCCTTCCAGTTTCCGTGATGTACAGTGCGTTTCAGAAATATGTGGCTACCTTGAATTCAACAGTTTTTTCCTCCGCCTTTGCTTCTAAGAACCGGCGTTTATCGCATTCCATTCCTCGTAGTCGGAAATATGTTCCTTTTAACAAGAAAAAGCCTGATCTCTAGCAAAAATAAATCGTTTGAATTTTTTTTGTTTGTTTCAAAAGTATGTAGCCACTCTCAAAAAAGGCGATTTTTATTAAAAATTAATAGTCAGTTGGATCACCATTATTTCTTATTACATCGAATACCCTCCTACGCATACTACTGACAAGCTTCTGGATAACATCGTCACCGATATTGACCCAAACAGTCAAAATAGCGGTTTTCACCTCTCCAACGTTGTCCTGTTATTCAAGTAGACCTGCCGGACCAAGATACCTCACATGTTCTCCATTGGGTTGCAGTCAGGTGAGCAACCTGGTAATTCCATTGCTCGGATTCGATTACGTTGGAGCCAGTTTGTGCTTGATTTGGACACATGAACTGCACTGTTGTCCTGCTGCAGAACATGTCTCTGCCGTTTTCTCCCCGTTAGGAAGGGCAGCAGGCTGGACTCCAGTAGGGCTTGACACTCTAGACTGTCCATACGACATGATGGAAATCTGAGCTTCAGCTTCCCGCTACTACAGAAGCCTGCCCATGTCATCAGAGACCCGCCTCCGAAGTTCCGTCGACAGAAGGTGATGGGAGCCTGTCGTAGATCTCTCCAGTAATACCAGTAACCATCGGGACCATCCAGATTAAATTTTTTCTCGTCGGTGAAGACGACCTGAAGCAATAAGCGTGTGAAATTCATGACTCCGACGAAACCAGAAAGTTCCCACCTTTTTCCATTGCGTCGTCATGTTTTTGCGAGCAAACTCCACTCAGCTCGAACTTGGTTGACGCTCCATGTGGAGTTCGACACCATGCAACTGATTTGTCGACGATGCTGGCTCGAAATCACAATTAGGATTTTGAAGGAAGTGGTCGACACATCCAAGCGAACGTGCAAGCTGACGAGCAATGGCGCGGTTTGTCGAGCAAGTATCCTTGAGCGCTCGGATCTGAGCTTGTTCCTCGATAGTCAGGACACGTCCGCGGGCTGGCATAGTGGTTATTTTTTAAGAATAGGTCAAGCTGGGTATTTATAACAAGAACTTCCTTCCAAAAAGCGCGCAAAATTTGAATAGGAGTGTAAAAATGTCCGTTGTCCTGGAATGGCTACATACTTTTGAAACAAACAAAAAAATTCAAAAACGTCTAGTTTTTGCTGGAGATCAAGCTTTTTTCTGGAAACAGCAATCTAGCTATTTTCGGCTACGGGGAATCCAATGCGGCTATCGCCAGTTCGTAGAAAAAAAAACGCGAAACGTGAAATTATCGATTTTAAGGTGGCAACATTCTTTTGAAACGCACTGTATATTTGATTGTATGCCCCACACTCAAGTTGATAGGCAACACCAACGTTAGCGACTACGTTGTATGCCCTTACCTACTGTAGAAGCATACAGCATAGTCTTCTTATATGCACTCCTTATCGTAGAGCCTATTTCGAAGTAGCTCTTGCTTGACGTTGTAACTCGGGATGTTAACAAGCACGACATCACTTTCCAGCTGAGCCCGAGCTATGCTCCGTTGCATGGCAAAAGTGATACAATCAGAAATAAAATGAAGGCGAAGGGGTATTCTATCTCTTGGTGTATTGCATTGCACAGGGCGGAAAAGCAATATGCAGGGTGCGCCATAAATATGGTCACTCAGTAAAAAGCGAATCATCATAATTGTTCAGGAAAACAACGAAATTTCTTCTACAATTTACAAACAGTCTATTAACAGGCAAAGTGAATACCATCCAATGTGACCTCCCTCGGCACGAATGCCATCCTTCCGACGCTTAGGGTACAATACCGCTCGCGCCGCACGGTCAAAAGTGGGCGAAAAAACGCCAACATAGCGTCGCAAAGCGTCGCACGCTCATAACTCCTTCAGTTTTAGGTTTCTTGAATAAAGGTTGGCACCGTTCGATTCGCCTCTTCGAGATCTACACAAATATGTGTAAAACTTTTCCGGAACATCCGTATTTTCGCCGTGGGTGGTCCAAAATTGACTGGACGGGCGATTAGAGCAGCTTATTTCCCAGGATATGCGTGCTTTCGGAGTATCTCAAAGATCGCGTACGTCGCCAGTGCTCTGTCATGCCAAATGCCCCGAGAGTACGCCGTGCACAATGCACACAGAACCTAACCTATCAATCGAGTGGGCGAGCGCATGTCCCCTGCGCTTCTATCTTCTCTCACTGGGAACTGCGACGTTTTCAAGACTATTTCGAGCCGTTTGGAGAATGTTATCAGAAATTCCCCGCCACCCCACTCAGGATTAGCTCCATTCTGTCCCAGCGAAACTTAAGGTGTGCGCCGTGAACAATGCATACAGAATCGAACCTTTTAATCGAGGGGGGGGGACGGCTTGTAGACTGAGCGTTTGGGGAGTTTTATCAGAAATTTGCAGCCACCCTACTCAGGAGTTGCTCCAAGGCTGTCCAGCGAGCCTTTGGAGTGCGCCGTAAATAATGCATACGGAGTCGAACCTTTCAATCGAGGGGGGAGGCAGCAGCTTTAGACTGAGCGTTTGTGGAGTTTCATCCTAAATTTTTTGCCGCCCTACTCAGGAGTTGCCTCCAAGGCTGTCCAGCAAGCCTTTGAAGTGCGCCGTGAACAATGCATACGGATTCGAACCTTTCAATCGAGTGGGGCAACCGCTCGCAAATTGCACGCATGGGCGTGTTCGGAGCGCAATAGCTCTGTCGAGTTGTAACCTTTCAGGCGGCAGCTTGTAGGTTTTGTAGGCAGTCGAACGTTCTTTTCGTACGCCAAAGTAGAATGGTTTAGCTTAGGAGGGGACAATGTTATAGGGGTGCGAAAATGCAGGTGAGGATTGTGTGAAGCATTTTTTTCCGATTTCCGTGGACCACAGCGAGAAGATGCGGCGAGCTGACGGCTTAAATATATGTACGTGAACAGAGCGCTTAAGTTACTTTACGACGATATGCTCATAGCTCCTCAGTTGCCTAAACTGCCTTAGCCTCGGCTGGCGTTTTAGAGCGGCAAAAACTAGCGGTTAGAGTTTCTTGCGCTTCTACTCGCCCTGATTTGAGCCTTCGACGCTCGCAAAAGCACCGTTCTTTTCTCCTTGAAAAGCGCTATCGAAAGGTGTAAATTTCGACCGATTTTGGAAACATCAAATTTTTGACTATGTTTAGCAACGAGGACGAGGCCGCGGCGGAAAGACGATGACGTCATAGAAAAATCGATGCCTTCGAGTTGGGCCATGCTTGATACCGTTCGATAGAGCTTTTCATGCTGAATTGAATGGTGTCATTTATAGTGGGAAACACTGTAATATCGGCGAGAAACGGCGCGGAGAGCGTCTGCCGTTGTTGCGCTAAATTGCACGCGCGGGCGTGTTCGGAGCACAATAACTCTGTCGAGTTCGAATCGTTTCGGCTGCAACTTGTGTGTATTGTAGGCAGTAGAACGATATATAAGTATACTAAAGTAGAATGGCTTAGCTTAGGAGGG